>CM051707.1:4563865-4568865 GCA_028022725.1 Lycodopsis pacificus
CAGTGGACATCCTCTACATAGACATCACACGTCGTTGGGCAGGAACAATGCCCGATTCTAGAGAAGCAGGTAACACACAGAAACTGCATGTGGAGGACAGAGAGCCGGGTATCCTTGAGACTCGGAGCAAATGATGTGCTCTGAGATAATTGCTTGTCATTCTTTGTCAGATTCCCTCTGACACTGCGCCGCCGTAATTGAAATGAGCCGAGATCACAATGTGGCAGAGAAGAGACGATCCGACGTGAATTATTCAGACCGCTGCACCTTGCGAGGAGTGTTTGCGAGGTGCAGCGGATGGATGGAGATCACATGGACCGGGATGGAAGGGTCTGTGCAGAGGGAGGTTGTGGGCTGAATTCAGAGTGAGCTCATACGTATTTTGGGAGAAGTGTCAAGGTCTGTTATTTCTGTGTGGGTGCTTTGGAGGATTTGTGGGGACACGAGATGGGGAATAAAAGTTATCGTTCGTACTTAAATCAAATTATTATGTTTTTACGGGGGGGGAGGGAGGCAACTAAGTTTTAAAAGGACACATGAGGCAATTTATGGAAATGCTTTCTTGCAACAGACTAACAATTTTGATAAGAGAAGATGAACTTTATTGTCCGTCACAATGCAACTGAAATTCTTGTGAGGGCACAACATCAAACAAACACACACACACACACACGCACACACACACGTAGAAAAGGACTAACACTGTTAAACCTATGGTTGACAATTACAATACATTTGATAATAACAGTCCATTATGAATTGTCATCTTTCTCCTTCTGTCTCTAGTTTTCACTTATTTCACTCTTTGACCTTGGCCCCCTGTAGGCAAGATCTGAAAGTTATGAAATGAAGATAATAAAATGATGAAATCCTCTCATTCCCTCTTCTCTTCGATAGCAGCAGCAGTTCAATTGTTTAACAAGGTGTTTCCTCTGGAGGACACTGTTCTTCTCTTAGTGGCACAAACATACAGTTGATTCATGTGAATATTTGCAGTATATTAATATCTGAATTACCAATCTTCAAATGTTAATGCACAGCATCCCAAATGTGCGTTCAAGGGCTAATGATGTTCAATTTACATTTCAGGTGAGACTCTGCTGCTTGTGTATTTAAAGTTGTTTATAAAACCACTGGAGCAACACCTAACATGGTCATTATGGATAATGAGTGAGATGAGAATATCCATGCGCTCTTATATTTGTCCGCTAAGTATAAGGCGACATCAGCAACCAGTTAGCCTGTTGTTTGACAAACTATTGTCGTTTAAATGTCCTTTTAACGCTCCCTCTTTCGTGCTTGTCTGGCCTCACCTTAAACACGCTCTCTGTTTTTGCAGGTATGGGACTGCAGGCATTTGTGGAAGCCTTTTTCCATCTGGCAGGTCGCAGGTTCAAATCCCTGCCGCTGAGGGAGCAGGTAGCGTCCCTGCTGGAGCTGTGCGAGGCTCAGCTCGAGTCCCAGACGGGCGGCGAAGAGAGGCGCTCCGTGAGCTGCAGCAGGGCGATGCCGCGAGCAGTCAAGTCTCAGACGCCGGGCCACACCAACCCTCTGCTCAACTCTCCGGCTCCCCTGCGGAGGGCGTCCAGCCAGGACTACCGGCTGCATCAAAGACTCAAGCCTCGCACGCTCAGGGCCAACGTGGAGAACTGACGAGAAAGGGCTCCAACTAGGCAGCCGACACCAAAACACTGCCTTTAGCCTTCTCTACAGGAGCCGGGGGGGATCGGATGTCCCTTCGCAGCTTCCACAACAGGAGGAAAATGGGAGCTGAGAGAAGGAGGCGCTTCACCCCTGCTGGCTGACTTGCAGGAGGACTGTTCTCGGCCTGATTGCTTTTTCTTTAGAGGAGGAAGATGTCCACGGGGGGGGGGGAATAAATAGAAGATTGGTGCATTTCCTCCCCTCCTGGTGTGGTCATATATGAACAGCGTGGTCCAGTCAGGCTGCTTTAATATACTGACTGATTCTTCAGGGCAGCTACTTGCTTCTCTTCACCTTTCTCTTCTCGGCGACACACTGAAACCAACTTTCTTTTTTTCAGGAATAACAGTTACACGCATCACACATAAATAAACGAGTGCAAGGGAGCGTCCTCAGTGTGTTTTGTATTATATTCTTGAATTTGCACAACTCTTGGAACTATTGCACAGAAATGGATGTGAGGGCGACTGAGCGGTGTGTGGGGGCGTATCGTGTGTGTCTGGGTGCGTGTGAACCGTACTGTATTTATTTGTGTTCAGCTCAATGGTGAAAGCCTATTTACAGCCAGCGGCTCAGCTGCGCGTCCCAGGTCCGTGAGCCCATTAGCGATGAGTTAAGTGAATAAGTATTCAAAGGGAAAAGGCCACTCTTTCAGTTCAGCCAGGCTGCCACTCAGAACCTCCAGCCATCACATTTTAGGACGATTACTTTGCAGCTACACAATTGTCATTTGGGGAATTAATTGCATGGCACAATTCAATCAAATGCATTGTTTTTTTTAAATGTGATCCAGATAGCGTTTGTGATTAAAAACCCGTGCGATGTGGCTACACACACAGAATGACTGCCACCGGACGGGTCACAGACGTCGCTGTCGTTTTTAGATATTTACACTGCAGCTACTCGCTCAACCATGACTTTTACATTGTGTTGTTTGTTTCCTTTACACCAAGATTATTAAACTAATTTGTCACATGCTGACCAATAATCAAGTGCAGTGTGTGTGTGACACAAAACAACGATCAAACTTATTACCAAACTGCAATGCAGCTCTTTAACACAGACGCTGAACTTAACATGTTGAAGGTTTCTGCGATACGCACTGTCGGACTAACTCGGTATGCGTTAGTTAACATGAAGTACCGGTAGATTTACGAGGTTGTTGAGCTCGATCGTACATATGAATGAAATGTATTGACAGCACTGCAAAAAATAAAAGTCCTCTTGCTCTTTGAACTGAAGGTGTGTGTTGATGTGGTCACTGCTGTTGTGATATTGACCAGATATTTTTTCAAATACGTTTAACTTGAGCTTTGTTCTTTTTTTCATACACATCTTTAGTGTTCTCATTCACCAAATATATTTGAGCAAAGAGGCAGGATGAGCTTGTTGCTGTACAACCTGTATGCACACCATTGTTGTGCTACCTCTGAGTGAGATCCCCAATGGACTCATTAAAGGACACCATTTGTCACATCGTTAGTGGAGTGCATGTTATAATGGCAGGTTGTTCTATTTCCATCCCTGTGTTGAACGAGGCAGACCGATGAGCGTTTTATTTTTCTACATGTTGGTAGATTTGAGATTATGTTTCACAGCACAAACATCTGCCCACGTTTCCTCGACCTTCCGTTGCGGAGGCTGTCGGTGCCAGTTGATGCTGCACCTCTGGTGGTTTTAGTCTTCATAGTGTTGTTGTTGTTGCCGTTGCCCTGTGGTTCAACAGCTGAGGTGTCCGTCACCTGTCGGAAAGATTTATTTAACCTTTTAGCTTCCATTGTGATGTGCCGGTTTGCACATCGGATACAAATTAAGGACCAGAAAACATGTAGTTTGACGATGAACACTAAAAAGATTTTTTTTCGACTTGCTATACGATGACTTCTTTTTTGACATGCTATACTATGACTTTTTACGACATGCTATACTATGACTTTTTACGACATGCTATACTATGACTTTTTTTACGACATGCTATACTATGACTTTTTACGACATGCTATACTATGACTTTTTTTACGACATGCTATACTATGACTTTTTACGACATGCTATACTATGACTTTTTACGACATGCTATACTATGACTTTTTTTACGACATGCTATACTATGACTTTTTTTACGACATGCTGTACTATGACTTTTACGACATGCTATACTATGACTTTTTATGACATGCTATACCAGGGGTCTCTAACTGGCGGACCGCGGTCCGGATCCGGATCCAGACGCAGTTGCATCCGGACCCAGGACCTAAAATCGATATTTCGAAATCACACATATATTAAGCAGCGAGTTTGTACTTTAACCGGTAGGGTTGCACGGTGTATCGATATTAAAAAGGTACCGCGGTACCTGTACGTTAAAAACGATCCGATTTTGCATATTTTTAGTATTGATACTTTATTAAAATAGCGCGCGATCAGAGCGCACTGGCTGCTCCGCTCCCTGTCATGCTGCCTGCAGGCATGCAAGGGGGCGGGGCTGCCCAGCGCGCTCACAGCAACAGGCAGCGCGCGCACTCACAGCGAGTGATCACAGGGGAGACATGCAGGATTTTACCGACTGTTATCGGGTTGTTGGAAAACAAGATGCCAGAAGTATCATCTGGAAGTACTTTGGCTATATTGCAGACAGTGAAGGAAAGCCCACTGACCTACAGAGACCCGTCTGCAAAACGTGTTTCAGACAAAGAGAGGCAACACGTCTAACACGCAAAGCACCTTTCAGACAGACACCCGCAACTTTTCAAAGAGTTCAAAGAACAACGGGTAAGCAAATGTGATTATAAACATGAACACCCCCAAGCTCACCCATATACAGCTAACACGAGTAGCCTTAGCCTAGTTAACAACAAGCCTATGATCATGAGCTCACAATGCACACAAACGTGCACTAAATGAAACACAATTGATGCAAAATGGCTCCATGCTGGTGGAGCCTGAGGGTGGATCTTGAGCTAATTCGTACCCACTCACATCTAAATGAAGACACAGAAAATAAACCGAAGAGCCCAATATGATCAGAATCCTAACGCATGAATTCACTGTCCCAACAATGATGTTAACAGAGAGGATAGAGCTGAAACAAGTGTTAATAACCACACATAAAGTCCATGCTCACTGATTTCTCTTTTTAGATGACAAAAATATAATATTGTTGCTTTTTGATTGACATCACTTCACACCTGAATGAACTGAATTTAAAGCTGCAGGACAACTCGGTGAAATACATTTTTCTAAAATGAATTACTTTATTTTAAGATGCACATTCTTCAAAAGCTTTCTGTTATGTC